>JAJGRW010004612.1:0-15558 GCA_025461045.1 Carex parvula | reverse complement strand
CCGGCTTACGTACCGTACTTTGTATTTGTTGTACAGCACGCATACCTAACAAGTCCGCTATTATCTGACCTTTCCATTGTCCCGTCCGCTGATAGAACGGTCGGCCACGGTTACACTGGTTTGGGCTTGCCTTTGCCACCATTGCGCTCCCATCCTTCATACCACGGCTGTCCTTGGGCAAGGACTGTTCTTCCATCTGCAATCACCCATTTGAACTGCTGCGCCATTTCATCTTTGTTTACCTGTAGGGACTTCCACAGTGAACTTGTATTTGCCCTTGCCATGCTTTCCCCAGAAAGAGCCCTGCGGGAAATATTTTGCTCTAAAAATTTCTACCCATATTTTATCTTGGCTGGCCACCAGTTGCCATACTAACTTTTGCAATAAAGCCTTGTTGAAAGCCTCCACACTTTTTATGCCTAGACCCCCTGCTTCCTTGTCTGCACACAATTATGCCAAGCCACCATAGCTAGGTACTCTTTGTTGACCGATCTTGCCCCACATAAATCTCCTCATAATACCCTCCAGCTCATTTATTGTCTTTCTATTTAATTTTTCCACCGACATATAGTAAACTGGAATCGAAGTTAGCACTGACTTGAGTAACACCATTCTACCCGCATGCAACAGTAGGTTTGCTTTCCATCCTGCAATTTCTGATGAAATTTTTGTTTCAGAATCTCACTCGTGTGTCTCTGTTGGGATCTCCCCGACGCCAAAACTATCCCCAAATATGTAATAATCTCGCATTTTTTAAGTTCTATATATGCCTACATCTATTAATACATGCAAGTATAGTCACAAGATTTGTAAATAATTTGTTTTTTTTGTGATGCCTTACCGAATGCCGAACTATTTGGTTGACCGAACTTTGACCGAATTATTCACGAATTTTACGAATTATTTATGAATTTTTCTCAGAATTTTTTTTTTCTTTTTTTGCTTCCTTGTAGGACTGAGATCTCTAATCACATCTCGCCGAACCGAACCCGTTTGTCACTGTGCATTCAAGTGTGCATGAAAGAAAACGATTAAACAGTTTGTATACTGAAAAGAACGATTACTGCAAGTGTGCAGGAAACGAAACAATTAATTCATTTTTTTTGAAAGTTTTTTAATGTTTTTTGATAGTTAATTAAATTTATTTTTTAGAAGCTGAAATGTTTACTCGCAAATATTAACTTCAAATCTTTGCATGCTGAATTTTTTTTTTTTTTTTTTGGCGGAAGGCCCTTAGACATTGTATTAACATCAACAAACAATTACACATGTTACTTTGACATCAGCTCCAGTGCAATGTGAAGAAAATATTACAGAGTTTATATATAAGTAGGGCTGCACAAAAATTCGTAGTTCGTAATTCTGATTCGAGTATGATTCGAAAAAGTTCATAAAAAATCGATTCGAAATTGAGTTCGTTCGAAATTAATTCAAACCAAACTTAGTTCGAAATTAATTCAAACCAAACTCAAACTGGACTTTGTTCGTTCGAAATAGGTTCGCAACCAAACTTAGTTAAAAATTAACTCAAACGTGAACCGTTGATTTCCGCTGATAATGAACTTTAATGTTTTATTTAGGATAATATTTGAGTTTGTAATAATTCTAAGACTTTTGGTGATTGTTCTGTTATTTTATTGATATTTAAATTGTACTTTGAATACTTAGGATATTTGAAAACTTTGGTGATAATTCTGTGATTGTACTGAATTTTGATTGATTGTACTAAACTTTGGTGTTTGATATAAATTTTGGTATCTGTAATGAACTTTGATATAAACTTTGGTGTACTGTGTAATTAGACAGAATGCCTGAGTTTTTATTGAAGTGTTGTAATTTCGAACTATGGCCCAGCCATAAGTCATAACTCGTAAGTCGTAACAAAGTTCGTAAAAGTTCGAAATTGAGTTCGTTCGAAATTAATTCAAACTAAACTCAAACTGAGGGTAAGTTCGATTCGGTTCGGTTCGTTTGCAGCCCTATCAGTATAAGCAATGCACTGGTGCAAGTTACCAGAAAGAAATGCACTGGTGCAAGCTTGTTTGTAATCTTTTGTTGCTGTTAATAAAATATCTAGGAACTCTCTACCAAAAAAAAAAAAATGAGCGTGCAAAGATTTAAAGTTAATATCTGTAAAAAAAAACAAATTTCTTCAGCAAATTTCCTTTTTAATATACAAATGAATTAGTTTCCTTTTCACTATTAGAATTTCCATTTTTATCAAGGGTAGAAAACACATTTCTAAGCGTGTGAAGAGTTCATAGAAATAAATTGATTTTTCTGACACCATAAACTATTTCAAAGGGCAGCCCATGGAAAAAGTTACGCATGAAAATATTTCCTGCTTGTCCATGGAAATGTATCATTTTCGCCCTTGGTAAAAGTTTGGCATGACCCGCGACCCGCCAAACAGACCAAAAATTATATTTTATTGAAGGTGCATGAAAATACTTAACCACTTGCGGATGGAAATAAGTCTGAACAAATTGGACATACTTTTTCCATGGACTGGCCCTTAGAAATGTTTTGTTTATTCTGATTATATTATTTTATAGTGAAGGTTCATGAAAATACTGGGACAAACGCGCATGGAAATGTTTTACTGATACAGTTTATATTATTTTATGGTTGGACATACTATTTCCATGGGCTGGCCGTTGGAAATGTTTTGTTTATTCTGATTATAATATTTATAATTGAACAAATTATTTCCATAGGGCAACCGATGGAAATGTTTAATTCCTAGAGATAGAAATGTTTTTGTATATTTTAGATTTCTCTTTGAATTGTCTAAATAAATAAATCACAGCAACAAGGAAGCAATATTGTGATAAAGTGAAACATTAGATTAATAACTTAAATTTTGGTATTGAAATAAGTCAATATATTTAATTTTGATACAAAATATTGAATATTTAAGTATATATAGAATTAAAATTATGTGAGATTATTAAAAATTTAAAGAATAAGAGTAAATTGGTTATTAAAGTGTAAAGATTTCTCTCAGTTCTCAAATTACAGTACATTTGTTGCAGTTAACTATGTAAAACGACACAGATTTAGATTATTTGTTACTAGTTAACTATGTAAAACGACACAGATTTAGATTATTTGTTACTAGTTAACTATGTAAAACGACACTGATTCATCTCGATCGACCTGTAGTATTATGTAACAACAATGATAAAAACAAAATCATATCTTA
Organism: Carex parvula; assembly: GCA_025461045.1. NCBI lineage: Eukaryota > Viridiplantae > Streptophyta > Magnoliopsida > Poales > Cyperaceae > Carex > Carex parvula. The sequence goes on along the minus strand of JAJGRW010004612.1, from coordinate 12,353 downwards.
AGAAGAAACAGAATCATAAAATTGAGATTGGCGACTGAATAAATATGTACTATGTAATGAGGAGGGTTCAAATGCCTTCATTTTTTGTACCTCCACCATGCCTCCATTTTTAAAAACTTTAATAACTCAAAATTTAAAACTTAAAAGTCAAATAAAACCGTTGAATATGATTTATATCATTTTATCTATGTGCTCATAAAAAATTATCACATTTTGATTTTGTTTTTATGTGAATCAATAAGTTAAAAAATCAACGTCTAGAAATTATCCACATTAGTACGTTTTTTACAAGCTCTTGATGACAACCAAAACAAAATTGAAATGTCATAATTTTTTACACGTGCATAGATAAAATGATGTAGATCATATCCAACGGTATTATTTTGACTTTTAAGTTTTAAATTTTGAGTTATTAAAGTTTTTAAAAATGAAGGCATGATGGAGGCATGAAAAATGGAGGCATTTGAACCCTCCTCTTATGTAATTTCATTTTAGAAAGAAGACTAATAGTATTGTTTTTATTTTGTAAAAATAGAATTTTTAAAAGACAAAAAAAAAAAAATCGTAGAGGATGCTTAGCACTTTTTTGCTTATACATCCTTCTCCTTATTCTTAAGAGGATGGCAATCATAATTATTGATATCACTTTTTCTTCACCAACGATTGCCTATATAAAATTTTATAATTTTCAGAATTTAGTATATAATTTGTATATAAATTTAAGTACTAAAATATAAACAGACAAACAATTATCGGTTTGGTAGTTTCTATTTTAACAATTTTTTTATATCTATGCAAGGAATAAAATTTATACATTGATTTTATTTGAATATTAATAATAGTATGAAATAACAAAATATAGTATAGTTATCCTTCTTGTGCAGATTGTAAACTAATTTTTTTTTGGTTTGATATTAATTGGATGATAACCAAATAGATCTAAATATATATCTTCGGAATTTAATATGCAGTTAATATCAACAAGACAGTCTAAAAAAAATACAAATATAATAGCAAGCAACTTATCTTTATATATATAGATTCTTAAATCACAAAAAAACAATCTTATGAAATATATATATACTTTATGTATATATAGTTTGGATCTGGTAGTATTCTTACTTCGAACTAATTTTAGGATACTTTTAATGTGAAAAATAGATGACTACCATTTTAGTTCAAATTGATTGGTTAAAATTAAAATAAAATAGGCAAATAAAAATTTTATTTGATTTTCAAAAATACAGCCGAAACGATTAAAATAACTCATCGACCGCAAAAACCAAACCGAATAATCTGACCAAATTGAACTAAATTTCAATTTGTTCGGTTGAACCAAAATAAGAAGATTAATCACAAAAAAATTAATTTTTGTAAAATGGATTTAAAATTTTGTTTGGTTCGGTCTAACCAGTTTTAAAAACCAAACAATATACATTATATGTCATAATTTTTTATTTTTTAAATGTTTGGTTTAGACAGAGGACATGCTTAAAAGTTTCAATCAGTTCGGTCTAACCGGTTTTAAAAATTTCTAAACTAAACAAAACATAACAGAATAATCAAACCGGTTTTGTAAAATGAACCGAAACGATCTATTGAACTGAAAAATTCAAACCGTGTAATCCAAATCTCAAAATTCGGTTTGAACTAATTAAACCGGAACAGATGAACACCCTTGGTTATTGGGATAATTATTGTAGAATGAAGTAATAAGAAGAAATGATTTCCAATTCAAATGATTGGTTGCGTGGGCATAAATGTTTGTTTTAGAATATGTTGAATATTAAATTTATTTCTAAATATATTTTCTACACAACTATCTCCACTCACTACTTACTCTAATATCTCATACACTCACAAACTACAATGACTCTTAGCTAGAAGAGAAATTGCTTGATACAAAATGAAGACTAAGGGTCTCTATTTATACTAGCTAATAGAATACTCTAGATTCTACAAATTAATTCTAGTCGGTTTGGTATTTTCTAAATTACTCTCTATTATACATATTTTTAGATTTAATAATCTTGAATTTGCTGAATTGGGCTTGGGCTTTAATTTGGTGCTGACTTCAACATAATACATAGAAAATAATATTTAGATCACTCCTTAATTGGCAATTTAAAAACCCAACATTTGTATATATATATGCTGCTTCTGCACAATGACAGCACCAGTAATAAAGAATTTTTTTTTTACGAGGGGTTTGAATGATATTTATTGATTTTGGATTGGAGTTGGCGCCTTGGCGGCATGTCAAATTTTTTTTTTTCTTTTATAATATAATCTTTAAATTATATATGTAGTGCATGGACAAAGTTTTGAACATATGATTTCGAAAATTTTAAATATACTTTTAAAAAGTTAAACCAAATAATCACAAATATTACAATTTGTTCATAGTTCTATTTTTTTGACACACTAAATTCAATTGGGTTCGCATTGAAAAAACTGTTAAACTACGGACACTTAATTTTTTTTTTTCCGCACATTGCGATCGTGTCAAAAATAAAATTTATCAGAATTTGTAGTTATTTAGTTTAACTTTTTTTTTTAATGGTGAAAATAAGAATTTCGGCATGTAATTGATATCAGTTTTAGAACAGTTGACTGAGAAGTTTAAACTTTATAAACTAGAAAGATTATTTTCTAAATTTAGGGTCACTTGAGTTCACTGGTGCTGTTCGGCAATCTCAGATTAAAACTTCTTTAACTTTCTTAATTGTTTAATTTTTCTAAACACCAGCTCCTTAGTAAGAATTAAAATTACTATAACAAAAAAATCCTATTATATTAACAATTTTAGTAATTATATTTTGAATACGTTTAAAATACTTTCACCCATAAAATACATTTAATTTCAACTTACGAAATATAAAGAATACTTTTATGTATTTTTTGCAGTGTTCTAAATAGCACGCTAGAGCAACGCAATAGCGGCGTTATAGCATTTTTGGACCTTAAACGCTAAGCTATGGATAAAAGTGCGCTATTTCAGCTACGACCGCTATAGCGGTAATAGCGGTCCGCTATTTGCGCTACACGCTACGCGCTATAGCGCACGCTATGCTACATAGGCTTTTATTTAAAGGTCCAAATTGAAACTTTTTTTAAGGATTAATTTTTTTCTAGGTCCAGATTGTTTTTGCTTTTAAATAAAAAAAAAAGATAAATAGTTTATGCCATGATGCTTAGGTTTTTTATAATAGAAAAAAATATATAGGTTATTTTTAATGAAAAAAGAAAGATAGTTCATGATATTATTAGGGATATTTTGAATAGCAATTTAGACTTTGTACTGGTTCAATATAAATATTCTAATACTTAATTAATTTTGCATTACTTATCGCTATATGAGACTTTAGATAATGTTGATAATTAGTAGAAATATAAAATATAATTTTTTAAACAAAAAACGCTACGTTATTCGCAATAGTTTTTTATTTAGCCTTTCCATAATGACGCGATAATCACTATTTAGAACCTTGATTTTTTGATATCCTTGTAATTTTCGACATTTTTATTAATATCCAAAGTTTAATACAAATTATTAATTCTGCCTAGAACTCGACTCAATATCGAAAAATACCCAAGTCGGCTAGAAAATGGCCGGCTTAGGTACCAGAGTAAACCGGCCATTTTCTGGCCAGCTTACTCCATTTTTTTTTTTTTAGAGAGACACTATGAAGATCAAAATATTGAAATCTAACTTTGAAAATTTGAAATTTTTGTTTAAATTATTTGTTATATTACTTCTTTTGATGTATAATTAGCATATTTATACTAAAATACGATAGATTAATTGAAATTATGTTGAATAACAATAAATTATGTTAAATTACGTTAAATTACATTAAATTACGCTAAAATACGGTAAATTACGCTAAATTACAAATGATAGGGACGATATCTTCACTGAAAAGGGGAAAAACGACGATGAAACTTCAAACGGTCATAAAACGGCGCTCGAGTGTCTGATTTCAGCAAATGACCACTTTTCGAAAAGCTTGTGAAAATACGCATGCGCTTGTGCCTACAATGTTGGATTCCAAAATTCAAAATCGCCAAAAAACTAAGGTAAGAGCCTCAAAACTTGAGTTGAAGTTTCCGATTAAGATTTTCATTTCTATTATTCAATCCAAATAGCTCAGTAAATTAGTTACATAATGAACTTGTAAAATACCAATTTTTACTATTTTCAGAATTTTTTTACTATTTTTTATGATTCATTAAAGATGAGCAAAATCAGTCTACTATAACGTAATTTTGTGTAGTTTAGCGTAATTTACCGTATTTCAGCATAATTAGCGAAGTTATTGTAATTTTACGTAATTTAGTATAATTGAACATAATTTATTGTAATATAGTGTAATTCAATATAATTTCAAGTATTCTAGCGTATTTTAGTATAAATATGCTAATTATACGAGTAGAACTAGGGTGAGCTGTGCTCACCAACGGGTTTGATGAGCACACCTCTAAAAAATGGGTTTTCAAAGTTCAAATAGTCGATTCGAACCTTCCAACGTGTTCTTCATATTAATATGTGCTTGGAGACCAAATTTTACATTTTTTGGAAATTTTTTACTATTTTTTCCGAGCCCTTGAAAATCACAGCTTTTAATTAAATAAAAAAAAATTCAAAAAACACTGATTTTTCAAGGGCTCGGAAAAAATAGTAAAAATTTCCAAAAAATGTAAAATTTGGTCTCCAAGCACATATTAATATGAAGAACACGTTGGAAGGTTCGAATCGACTATTTGAACTTTGAAAACCCGTTTTTTGGAGGTGTGCTCACCAAACCCGTTGGTGAGCACAGCTCACCCTAGTTCTGCTCTAATTATACATCAAAAGAAGTAGAGGAGGGATCAAGTTACAACAAATTTGAGTTACAACAAAGTTACAACAACCATTTTTTTCATTTTCAAAGTCCAAATCGTCGATCCAAACTGTTCAACATGATTATCTAAATAAAATGTGCTTGTAGATCAAATTTTACATTTTTTTGAATTTTTTTACTATTTATTAAGATGGGTACAAAATTCAATGGTCTGAATATGACTATTTTTTGTAAAATACTTAATAAATAGTAAACAAATTCAAAAAAATGTAAAATTTGATCTGGAAGCACAATTTATTGTGGAGATCATGTTGAACGGTTTGGATCGACGATTTGGACTTTGAAAATAAAAAAAATGATTGTTGTAACTTGATCCCTCCTCAAAGAAGTAATATAACAAATAATTTAAACAAAAATTTTAAATTTTCAGAGTTAGATTTCAATATTTTGATCTTCATAGTGTCTCTCTAAAAAAAAAAAAAATGGTGTAAGCCGGCCAGAAAATGGCCGGTTTACTCTGGTACCTAAGCTGGCTATTTTGTGGCCGGCTTGGGTATTTTTCGATATTGAGTCGAGTTCTGGGCAGAATTAATAATTTGTATTAAACTTTGGATATTAATAAAAATGTTAGTTGTAATTTACTCTTTGCAAATTGTTCTAATAAGTTGTTCGCACCTGACGTGGTAACTCGTGGTAACTAAGAGTATTTAATGATCGGTTCAGTACTAATAAAATCATAATTAATTAAAATTTATTTAATTTATATAAATGTCAATCAAGTCGATCAAAATTAACAATCTGATATCTGGATTAAAAATGGAATTAACTGAGAACCAGTTCTTTTGGTCTATTGACAGAGGCAATGCCCTTCGAAATCTAGATGAAAAAATCTCTTGTGAATATTAAATAGTTAAATAGTTGAACTCCAATATGTATTACTGTACGTGTACATTATAAAAATGAATAATATTTACCATAATTTTGGTTTATTTGATTTGTTTGATTATTTAAGTTTTAATTGTCAAAACCAAACCATAAACCGAAAAGGAAACTATCAAAAAATTTAAATCGATTCAAATCAAATATATATATTTTTTTTTGACAAAAGTGGGTATTTCCACCTGTTTCATTACGAAACAATAATGTTTTGGGTTACAAAAGGCATCACAAAGGAATGCAACAGCTAGCTACTAAGGAGAACACAACTCCATAACCATCAGCAACTAAACAAAACAACAACTAGAAGGAAGTTGTAAGAAAACATAAATAGTCTAGAACTAAACTTATTACAACACAGAGTTACTAGTATTAAAACTATTGTTCATAGCACCATTAGAGGAAGAAGAGCTTGAATTAGAGTTAGAAGAACTTGCACCAGAGCTAGACACAATATTTGGTGGAAGCAAACCTGCAGCCCTATCTATCTCTTGAAAAGCTGCCAAGAGCGGGATCTTGGTCCGAACCCGGGGAGTTTGCCTATTTCCAGGGTATCGGAGTCCGAGATGACTATTATATTGTCTATCTGATGCAAGGGGGAAACATCAAAAGGTAAAAATAAAGTTAATTTGAAAAAATAATTATCATTCCTGGCCTTACACCAAAAAGAGGCTAATGAAATAATAGCTGAGGCAGTAGAGGCCAACTTAGGCCAAAGTTGGAACAGATACATCATCAAAACAAACCTTATTCATAGTTAATCATAAGGTCCATAAGGTAGCTGCCAGAATTAATTAGTTCTAACAGCAATAATTTTCTAGAAGTAGTCCTATCCAAGTCCCATATATCTAAAACTGAAGTACAATTGAAAGTAAAACCATTATGACAAGCAAACCATGACCAAATGGAAGAAATATAAGAGCAAGTAACAAAGAGATGGTCATCAGACTTAGGTTAGTCACAAAAAGGGAGATTAGCCTCTATGAGAGAGGTTAACCTTAGTCAGAATTCAGAACCTTTTTATGTTTAAGCAACCATAAGAATATCTTAATCTTAAGGGGTATATGGGCATTCCAAATAGAACTAAAAAAAATTATCAGGAATACCACCAAAATCTATCTAAGAATATAAATAATGAACAGTAAACTTGTTGTGAGTGGTACGGTCCATCTCCATAAAATTAAATCTGATTCATTAGGGGAAGGAGAAACTAAAGCTAAATCTTATTGTAACTAGATCCACTCTTGTAAGAGGAGACCAGACAATTGTCTAGTAAAAATTATAGATAAAGTAGAAGATTGAAATGCATCTGAAACATAAATATGAGGATTAACAACTATTCTAAATATATTTGGATAGGAGCAATACAAAGAACAGTCACCAAACCAATGGTCAAACCAAAACAAAACATTGGAACACACCCAAGGGACAACTTAATACCTAAGTTAACCATATCAGAAACCTGGATTATACCAGACCAGAAATGAGAAAATATACCGGAAGCTAAACGAAAAAAGTGATATTTACTAATAATAATAGATTTCCACTTACCTTGAATGGTTGAATCTTTAAATCTAAACCAATATTTAGACAAAAGGGATAAATTCATCCAATTTAAATCAAGAACATCTAGGCCACCTTGGGCTTTACTGAGACAAACAACATCCCAAGCAATGAGATGATATTTCTTCCTCCCATTTGAGTTACCTGACCATAAAAACCTTTTCCTAATTTAATCGATTTTGATCCTAACCTTCACAGGCATTTTATAAATAGAAAACCAGTAAAGGATAAAGCAGATAACACAAAGTTTAGAAGTGTTACTCTACCTTCTAAAGATAACATAGAACCCTTCCAACTTGAAGTTTATTACTAATCTTATTAACTAGTGGGTCCCAATCAGAATGTGACACAACCTAAATACAAATACTCTTTTATCCCTGTAAAATAAACATTTCCAGGGGCGGATCTAAGGCTTAGCCAAAGGTGGCTAAGCCACCCCTATGATTTTAAAATTTTAATTATACATATAGGAATTTAATTGAATTTTATCTTGAGTGAGCCTATGGTGCTATGCATAGCACGGATGGAGTCCGTGCTACGGCCAAAAATTTGACTTTTTAAAATTCTAATGGTCGATCCAACCGTTCAATGTGATAATCATATGAATATGTACTTGCAAACTAAATTTTATATTTTTTGAATTTTTTTACTATTTTTTTAGATAGGTAGAAAAATCAGTGTTTTCTGAAAATTCTGGACCATCAAAATTCTACCTATCTAAAAAAATAGTAAAAAAATTCAAAAAAATATGAAATTTAGTTTGCAAGTACATATTCATATGGTTATCACATTGAACGGTTGGATCGACCATTAGAATTTTAAAAAGTCAAATTTTTGGCCGTAGCACGGACCCCATCCGTGCTATGCATAGCACCATAGCCTCACTCTTTTATTTTTTTTAAACTTTTTATATAGTCTAATCATCTTTAATAAATGACATATATTTAGTTGTAGCTTAGTACTTAAAGCTCTATTTTATGGTTGAGAGGCATTGAGTTCAAATCTCACTTACTACAATTGTACATCTTCACAAATCAAATAACTTAAAAGGTTAAAGTGTTTATCCAAAATATATTTGATTCGATAAAATTAACCTAGGTTTAAGAATTCTGCATAGCTATTGTGGCACAAAATTAGATTTTTTTTCCATGCTATGGTATATGTTTAATTTCTTTTTTATGGTACGGAAAAATAATAATTCAGAACTGAGACCATGCCGTTGATAGTGATTTTAGGACATGGACCTTCATGTCCAAAGAACCAAAAGGCGGGGACATACATAAGCTGTACTTCAATTTATTTCTATTATACTTTGTTGTATAATGTTTTCTGAGCTTTTCATCATTTCTTCCTCTGTACTTCTTCATTTATTTAGATGCAATTTCAGGTAAACGCCATTTACGATCACACAAAGTTGATGAATAACGTGTTGAAATAGCGCGCGGTGGCGCTCATTTTGAAGCATTATAGTGGATAATAATTGAACTGTCGGTAGGATGTTAATACAAATTATTTAGTATTAGCATAACGGTAAGAATATGGATAAGAAAATTTTCATTAAGTTAGAGAATTAGAACTATATCGTATCCGTTATTCGGTAAGATAATGAATAATAGAAAGTATATATTATAATTTTTGTTTATACATATAATTATGTAATTTGAGTATGATGACGGATTTATATAACATTTTATATATAATTATTCTTTATTAATAATTTATGATAATATTAATTTATACGACATAAAATTTATTTAATAAGTAATTTATATATAGGACCAATAATTATTATTATTCATACATTAGGAATTATGTACATGATATGTTTAAAAGTCAAATAGTCAATCTCAAGTATTATGCTATAATACTTGGCAGGTCTTAATTTATTATCGGTCATTAATTTTTGAGTCGATTGTGATGTATATATAATTATTATGCTTTATTATTAATTCTTATATTAATTATGAGCTAGCCTCCATCATATATTTGCTAGTCATTTTTAAAACTCAGCAAAGCAACAATAAACATGCATGCATTATATATCCATATTTTAACCAACAATTAATATAGGCATCAACAACATATACATATACAAGTTATCCAACCTATATTAATTCATGCAACAAGCAATATATAAAGTAGACAACAATTATAAACCAACAAGCTAGCAATATCACACATACAATAATATATAGAGTAATATTTCATTGTATCATAAAACTAACAACTGTTTTAAAACACATTATTAAAACCAACACCTTAGTGTCTGACCGCAAGAACCAGAAAACAAGAACTATTTTACACCACAGACAACAATACATCAGCACCAAATCCTGCCCCCGCCAAGTACTTGCACAGTAATTAAACTAATTCCAAGAAGAACTTACACCATTGGATACAATGTCATGTAATACGTTTTCTTTGTACGACATTATGGCAGATGACACTGCATGATTAAATCAAAACATATGAATAACATATATAATAACTTAATCTGAAAGCATGATAGAAACAAGTGATTGACAAATCTTTGGAAAAGAACGTGCATAATTTTTTATGAGCATCTCCATGTTCTTCATTACATAAAACCCGGGCTCTATGAATTGCTTTGCGTGGGGCTCTAATCAAATGTGTATTATTTAAAACAAAATCTAATTAGTAGTGCAATTGGAACTTGAAATAAGTTGCAATGAAATACTGATTAAAATATTTCTTACCTAAAACATTCTGACCTCCAGTGTTCTTCTTCCCGGCATGTGCTGACCTCCCCGGTGTATGTATGACTTATAAGCCCTAGAATTATTAAAGGTCAGTATATGGTACCTAGAAGTAGGTCAGGTTCATATTTTGCATTTTAAATTATATGTATTTTGCTTACTGCTGTAATAGAGGAACAATATCTAACTCCCGATCATTATTTGGCGCGGAGTCCAACAAGTAGGCAAAATTCTGTCTTGGGATAATAACGGGAAGCCTCCAACGTGTTCTACAATTAAGTAATAAAATAATAAATCAATACAAACTTGTTAAAAATAGATAATAAACATGAGTAGAATTAACAGCTTATCCTTGGTGGCATAGTTAGAATACAAAACTCTTATCCTGAAACTTTAACAAGGTATCGGCCAAGTACGAAAGGGAATATTCACCAGCATATTGGATAGCTGTGGCGCTTAGCGGACTGGGGTCCAGGAAACCAATGTCAATATTATTTTGGCTACCTTAAAGAATTAGCTTCATGCAATACCTGAAAATAGTCAGTGTCATAATAAAATAAAGAAATTAATTGTAAAAATAATGATTTGTTTATAATAATAAAGACTTACATTATCTAGACTTGGGTAATAGAGACATTGATATCATTATAAGCCAAATTGATGTCGAAGAGTCACTCAATACTAACTGTACTTAAATATACTCGATGGCAAAGGAGGGGGGCCATCAATGCCATCGGTTGGTTAGACCGAACAGTTGGTAAAAAGTTTGAATTAATTACAGTGCTGCCCTTGATTACAAACACCATTCGTGCGGAAGGACACCAGATGGTAAATGGGCGATAGTAAATGTATTTTTTGTAGTAGTGTTAAGAGTGAGGCTATGGTACTATGCATATCGTACTTTTGTCCGTACTATAGATGTATAGCTTCATTTTCAAAATTCAAACAATCGATATGTTATGCTAAACATGGTCTTCATATGAAAATGTACTCGGATATCAAATTAATTCTTTTTTTATAATTTTTCTACTCTATTTTTAAATATGTACAAAATCACTTGATCTAAAGATTGTAGACCATTCGAAAGTAGTGATATTCTACCTATCTAAAAGCCTAGTAAAAAAATTGTAAAAAATTGTAAAATTTGGTCTCAAAGTACATTTTCATATGAAAATCATGATGAACTATTCGGATCAACTATTTAGTCTTTGAAAATGTACATATAGAACCGTAGTACGGACCAAAGTGTGCGATGCATAATAACGTAGCCACACTTATTAAAGCTAGCGTGCACTATGCTCATCAAGAAAGTTTGGTGAGCGTAACTTCAAAATTTGACCATTTGATTTCGTACTAAATGAATTTGAAATTTGAAAATTTTGCATATACACGCATTACTTATGGTCAGGGAGTAGATTGTTTCAACGGTTTGAATTCGTCGTTTAAAACCAATTAGATAAATTTTAGAATTACATCCATAAAATATTCTTAGTGAGCATAATGCATGCTAGCTTTATTCTTCTACAGTTATAGTTGAGCATCCGCTAAAAATAATTAAGAATAATTAAGAAGGAAGACGCGAGAAGAGAAAACGACAAAATGGAACCGACAATTTTATCCTATTTAAGCGGCGGCTGATAGTGGGATCTTAGTGCTGTTGCTCAACAGCTCAATTGATTAATTAATTAACGGGAGCAAAATGCGCTCCATCTCCTCGATTAGAGATTCGTATGTATGGTACTCATAGAAAGATAATAATGTAAAATTCATCTAAAATGTACACCTCGATTTATGTAATAATAAAAGAGTGCGTGCATTTGTGAACAACTGCATGCCTTGTAGTTGTAGTGCGTTATTTGGTGGCTCGATGCACCGTCGGCATGGAGATTACAATTAATTAATTCATCAATCTTTTGATCCTACGCGCGTACACTTGTCTATAAATTGAGTGGTGCATGAGGATGTTAATTTACGAATTAATTAAGGTGGTTGCAGGGCAGGGCAGCAGTTGCACTGATATATCGATCGATGTTAGCAATGGAGAGAAGTTGTGGAGTTATGATACAATGCATGTTAGTTGCATTGATCTGTTTTGCACATGCAAGGAGGGTTTTGGTTTTGGGGGACATTGGGACGGCTACTTCCTACGGCCCTCCGTATCTCCGTAAGTTTATAATCATAATTATATCATCATATTCATTTGTCGATCCTTATTTCATTAGGATGGAGTAAAATGTTAAGATGAGGTATATATTATTTTATAACATTTTTTGAAATTGCCAAGTGCAGCACA